>OX578232.1:2500-20000 GCA_951216915.1 Tetheella fluctuosa | reverse complement strand
GAAGCCTCCATTTTTCTGACCACTCGATATGCCTGCACAGCGTCCGGAAAGAATGTTTTAGTTACCCCAGCTGTCTCACCTGACTTATACCTACGGTTCCATTCATCAAGCGACTCCAAGCGGATTTGCCGCCTGATGAATGACACCGGACACCGGTCGTAGTCAGGTCGTCTTTTAATTTTTAGGGCTGCCTCTTTTGCCAAATAATCTGCCCGTTCGTTCCCCTCGAGCCCGGCATGTGCCTTGATCCAGTACAGGGACACTGTTTTTCCCTTATTTTGGGAGTCTTTCAAATTTTTTCGGATTTGCACGGCCAGAGGGTGTGGCGACTTTGGGTTGACGATGGTTTCTAGTGAGGATCTTGAGTCACTATAGATTCCGATACTGGTTTCGGGGCTTTGAAGTGCTTCCTCTGTGGCTTTGTATATGGCCAGTAGCTCGGCCTGGTATACTGTGCAGTAGGACGACAGTTTCAATTTACGGGTTTTGGCTTCGGCCGTGCTATTCCAAACAGATAATGCTGCGCCAACCTCGCCCTCAATTTTACTGCCGTCCGTGAATATGCGTACCGTATGGTTGCTATGGATATCCACTTGCTCTTGATCTACCAGGCTTGTGAATGTCAGGCTTATATGATCGGCCGGATGTGGAGTGTCTGCGAAAGCTGTCATTTCCTCTACTTCTCTATCTCCTAGCACTGACCGGCATACCCCCTTCCTTGCTTCGTATAAGGCGGCTGCCTCTTGTATGCGTAGGTCAAGGGGCAGTATCCCGGCCAGTACCAGTGCCGAGTTTAGTGAAACGGTTCGATATGCTTTACACAGTTTTTGAGCAAAACCCCGTTGGACCACATTTAAATATTTTTGCACCCCTAGTTTTTTAACCGCCGGTGCCCAGGCGCTCGCTGCGTACATGATAATAGGCTCTACCACCGACATGTATATCATACGGATAACCTCTGGATGGAGACCCCAGCTAATCCTAGCGGCTCTTGACAATTGCTTATAGACGTTCAGTGCCTTCTTGCTAACATTCGCTACGTGGCTGTTGAAAGTGAGCTTATTGTCTATAGTGAGCCCCAGGATTTTGATCTCCGTTACAATGCCGATTTCAATACCACCCATATTCAGGCGTGGGGTGTCGTATTTTAATTTCCGTGTTAAAACCATAGCTTGGGTTTTATGAGGAGCAAATCTTAACTTATTTCTGACACCCCACTCCTGAGCGTAGGCGAGAGCAGCATTTGCGTTCCGTTCTACTTCCAGTGCGGTGTTCCCATCAAAAATCAACACGACATCATCTGCAAAAGCCTGACAATTGTGTCCCCGTTCTTCCAATCCTTTGAGCAGTGGGTCAATTAGCATGTTCCAAAGAATCGGGCCTCCGATGGTTAGGTTAGGTTAGGTTAGGTTAGGTTAGGTTAGGTTAGGTTAGGTTAGGTTAGGTTAGGTTAGGTTAGGTTAGGTTAGGTTAGGTTAGGTTAGGTTAGGTTAGGTTAGGTTAGGTTAGGTTAGGTTAGGTTAGGTTAGGTTAGGTTAGGTTAGGTTAGGTTAGGTTAGGTTAGGTTAGGTTAGGTTAGGTTAGGTTAGGTTAGGTTAGGTTAGGTTAGGTTAGGTTAGGTTAGGTTAGGTTAGGTTAGGTTAGGTTAGGTTAGGTTAGGTTAGGTTAGGTTAGGTTAGGTTAGGTTAGGTTAGGTTAGGTTAGGTTGACGTTGATAATTTGGTGGTTTTTAGAGTGCCCAGGGTTTTTATTTGATTCGTTGATTTCTTTTGCGGTTCTCTTTCGATCTATCTTGCCTAACTTACTGACTTTGCTTGCCGACTGGTACTTTGATTTGTTTTTCTGATTTGGTGTTATTTGATTTGGTTGTTATTGTTATTTGTTAAGTTTTTTACGTGTTGTTGTTGTCTTGAGGCGCCCCTTTTGGGGTCGCTGCAGAGCGGCAGCAGCCGTTGTTGTTATTTGTTTGTTTTTGTTGCTGCCGGACGTTCCGTTCGGTAGTTATCATTGTTTTTGTTTTGTTTTTTGCCTCTTTTTTGTGTCAATTTATTGGCACAAAAAAGAGGTATCTTGCGGCTGGTCCCATTTTGTGGAATTAACCCTTGCGGCATCCCTAAGGGTTCTAGTGGACAGAGGGCTTCTCCCTCTGTCATTTGATACCTCTCGCGCCCACATCCGACATTTGGAAGTGGGTCAAAAGAGGAAATTTGGGAAAAAAGGAATAGCGTTTTTGCTATTCCTGTTTATCAGGGGCAAACTTGAAATCCCATACAATATTTTAAATCCGGCACACCCTTGACCGTTTTTATTTACCAATTTTATTGGTGAATAACTGCGGTCTGGGTGGCCGGATTTGGGCTATTGTGTGGGGTGTTTGTTGGCGGGGCCCATGGCCACGTCGGGAGAGAAGAGCGGATGGATCATCCATGATGGTTCATCCGACTCGGACCTGGATGCAGACCTCTTCGAGGATTATGGAGGATATGAGGAGCCCCCTCCCCCGCAACCCCTGAAAAGGGCTCGGGAAGAAGAGGGTGATAACGGGCCGGAGCTGGGGCCAAAAATCAGCTCGGCCCGGAGAGGAAAAGGTAAGGTCCACCTTACATATGGGCCGGCGAAGGCGGTAGCTGGGGGGGGAGGCCCCTCGCATGTTGAGGATATGGGTGTCCCGCCAGGGCCGCACCATTTGGCGGTCCCAATTGGGGTCTCCCGGGCGGCGATCTATAGGATCGTCGACGGGGTGCAGAGGTCGACCAGTCTCAAGGAGGAGACGGTCGACCTATTCAAGGGGGCGGTTCGGGCGATCCTCGACGCTCTAAAGGAGATAGAGGCGTCCGAGCCATTCGAGGGGGAAGTGCGCGTCCTGAGAGAGGACAACAAGAGGGTCCGCGAGCAGTGTTGCCGTCTCATCGAGGAGAAGACGGCCCTCCGCGAGACCCTCTTGGGGAGGAGAGTCACAGACTCCCCTCCTCCTCCTATTGCCGAGGCCCCCCCGGCCCCCTCGATTGCCGAAGCCCCCCCGGCCCCGTCGGTCGCCCAGGCCCCCCTCCCGCCGCCTGCGACTGTGGATTTGGTGGCTCTGCTGGAGGAAATGAAGCAGGGTCTGCTGATCTCGGTGGGCAATCTTGTTGATGCCCGCTTATCCGAGATCAGCGACCGCCTCCCTCCGGCGGCAGTTAGCCGCCCGCCGCTCGCGGCGGATAATGCGAAGAGGGCCCCACCGGCCCCCAAGAAAGATGTGGCTCCGGAAGAGACCGGGGCCAGACTCGGAGACGGGAGGCCCAAAAAGGCCTCCAAGAAGGCGACAGGCCCCGCCCCGGTCTCGGAGACGACACCGGGCCTGTCGGCGGAGGCGCAGCCTGAGGGCGGCTCCTTCGCCGACGTGGTGCGCAGGAAGAAGGGGAAGGGAAAGGCTAAGGCCCCCCCCCCACCCCCTCCCCCCCAAAAGACGACGGCAACCAAGCCGAAGGCTCCCTCGGCCCCAAAGACGACAGCGGTGGTGGTGACCTTAAGGAAGGACATCACCACCGCCACAACGCTGCAGGCCACGATGGTTAAGGCCATCAACGGCATTAACTTGACTGAAGTGGGCCTGCGGCATGTCAAGGTCCGCAATTCGGCGACCGGGGGCCGAGTCATCGAGGTCCCGGGGGCAGATAGCGGAGGGGCGGCTGACAGCCTTGCGGAGAGGCTGAGGGCAATCGTCGGTGACGTTGCCCTCATCAGCCGCCCCACTAAGATGGCCGCTGTCCAGATCACGGGACTGGACGACTCGGCGACGAGGGAGACCCTGGCGGCTGCTGTCGCCAGGGTGGGGGAGTGTGCGGTGGCACAGGTGCGGGTAGGGGGCATACGCCCCACGTACGAGGGCACAAATGTTGCCCTCGTACAATGTCCGGTGGGGGTGGCGAGAGCCCTCCTTCATGGTGGTCGGATCCCGGTGGGCTGGGTGTCCGCCGGGGTCATCCCCGTGGGGCCGAGGCCCATGCGCTGTTTCAGGTGCATGGGTGTCGGCCACTCGCGGGCGTTGTGCCCTTCCGACATAGACCGGAGCCACGTGTGCTACCGGTGCGGGTCGGAAGGGCACAGATCGGTAGATTGCGGGGAGTTAAAAGCGTGGTGTGCAGTATGCCACCACGCCAAACTCCCTGCCGACCACATAATGGGGGGCCTAAAGTGCTCCCCACCGGAAGTAAGGGGCAGGGGGGTGGGGTCGCGGCCCGCGCGCCCCATGCCTTCCCCGGTTGAGGGAAGTAGCCGCATGGACGTCTAGATGCCAGGCGGGCATCTGGACGTCCTGCGGTTGGACCGCGGAGCGGGTGCGCGAGGAGGTTGCCTCGCGCGCCCCCTCCGGCCAGACGGCTCGGGTTGGGGAAGGCGGCGGTTGTCGCCGGACCCAACCCATAGTGGCTTCGGGCGGAGGATGGGAGTCCTCCGCCCGCGGAGATAAGCCACTTCTTGCGGTCCAGGGGGGTGGCCAAGCGTGCGCGGCCACCTCCCCTAGCGGGTAGCCCCGGTCAACGGTGTTGCCGGGGCGCCGCCGGTTGGGCATCGTGGGCAATGCTAACGCAGGTACCACGGTGCCCTACAAAAACCCGGCTTGGCGTGCACGCCCAGGTGGAGTGGGTAGCACTCCCTCTCCTCCTCGGTCGAGGAGGAAGAAGGGAGATGTAGTCCCACATAACCCTCTGCCGCACTCCCATGCGCGCGGGGGGTATGCGTAATGCATTTTCCACCTGGTCAAAAAAAAAAAAAAAAAAAAAAAAAAAAAAAAAAAAAAAAGGTTAGGTTAGGTTAGGTTAGGTTAGGTTAGGTTAGGTTAGGTTAGGTTAGGTTAGGTTAGGTTAGGTTAGGTTAGGTTAGGTTAGGTTAGGTTAGGTTAGGTTAGGTTAGGTTAGGTTAGGTTAGGTTAGGTTAGGTTAGGTTAGGTTAGGTTAGGTTAGGTTAGGTTAGGTTAGGTTAGGTTAGGTTAGGTTAGGTTAGGTTAGGTTAGGTTAGGTTAGGTTAGGTTAGGTTAGGTTAGGTTAGGTTAGGTTAGGTTAGGTTAGGTTAGGTTAGGTTAGGTTAGGTTAGGTTAGGTTAGGTTAGGTTAGGTTAGGTTAGGTTAGGTTAGGTTAGGTTAGGTTAGGTTAGGTTAGGTTAGGTTAGGTTGTATAATTTGGTGGATTATTGAGTGCCCGTGAATTTTATCTTTGCTTTTGACCTTTTGCGTGATACTCTTTCCGACGACCCTTCTATACTTGACGACTTGGCTTGCCGATTGGTGTTTTTGATTGTTTTTGTGTTTTGGCGTTTGTTACTTAGGAATTTGTTATTATTTGTTATTGTTTTTTGTTGTTTGTGCGTGTTGCTGTCGTCTTGGGGCGCCCTTTCCGGGGTCGCTGCATAGCGGCAGCCGCCGTGCCTCTCTGTTATTGTTTTTGTTGTTGCCGGACTCTGCGTTCAGCAGTTATTCGTTATTTAGTGTGTATTTTTTTGCCTATTTTTGTGTGTAATTTATACACAAAAATTTGGTTTTTGTTTGTTGGTCCCATTTTGGGGTGTTGACCCCTACGGTCGCAGTAGGGGTGCCGGAGGTTAGAGGGGTTCTTCCTCTATCTCCCGATACCTGTCGCACCTACCTGTGACCACTGGAAGTGGGTTAAAAACGGAATCTTGGGGGGCAAGACACCGATAAATTGCTATTCGTGTTTATCAGGCGCCCTCTCAGATTCCCATACAATATATAAAATCCGGCACACACTTGGCCGATTATTTCACTTATAGTTTTATAGGTGAAATACTCGGTCTGGGTGGCCGGATTTTGCCCAAAGGCGGCGGAGACGTCGACGGGGCCACGATGGCCTTGTCGGACGACGAGAGGCGGTTCCCCGGCGGGAGAGTAGGACATTTGTCCTCCTCCGACTCGGAGGAAGAGTTTGTGGAGGCCCGCGAGGCAACTCCTCAGCCCCAAAAAAGGGCACACGAAGATAGGGAGGACGACCCCAAGCCTGAGCTGGGGTCGAAGATTAACACGGCCCGCAGGGGAAAGGCCAAGGGGGCCTATGCGGGGTTGTCGAGGGCTAGGGGGAGGGTCGGGGAGCAGGAGTACTTCCACTCCGACTCCGAAACTTCCACCCTCTACCTAAAGGAGTACCCGGCGCTCCGGTCCGGAGGGGGGAGGAGCTCCCCTCCGCGCGTTGAGGATTCCATCCCGCCGGTGGACGGCCCCTTGGAGGACCCTGTTGAGGTTTCCCGGCAGGCGGCCCTCGCGATCTTGGAGGGTGCCAAGAAGTCGGGAAATCTGAAGGGAGAAGTTTGGGGCCAAATCAACAGGGCGTGCTACTCAATCATTGAGTCAATGGAGGGGCTCAAGAAGAGCACGGCCGCAAATGAGGCGATCCGCATCCTTACTGCGGACAACAAGAGGATGCGGGAGCAGCTGGCGATTGTCACGGCGGAGATGAGGGCCCTCCGCAGGGGCTTCTCTGAGCGGGGGTTCCCGGACCCTCTGGCCCCTCCAGCCCCTCTCATCACCCAGCCTCCTCCGCCGCCTGCGGCTATGGACTTGGCCTCGGCGCTGGGGGAATTAAAGCGGGACCTGCTGATCTCCGTGGGTAATATGGTTAACGCCCGCATGGAGGAGATCAGCAGCCGCCTCCCTCCGGCTCCGATAGTCCGCCCCCCGCTCGCGGCGGACGCGAAAAAGAAGGCCCCACCGGCCCCGACAAAGGAGGTGGCCCCGGAAGAGACCGGGGCCAGGCTGGGGGACGGGAGGGCTAAAAAGGCCCCCAAGAAGAAGGCTTCCTCCCCGGCGACCGAGACTCCTCCGGCCGCCAAATCCACCTCGGCGACCAAGTCTCCCCCGGCTTCGGAGATGGCACCTGGCCCCTCCGGAGAGCAGCCGGAGGGCGAATCTTTCGCCGAGGTGGTTCGGAGGAAGAAGAGGAAGGGAGGCAAGGGGAATGCTGCGGCTGTCCCCCCCCCGCCCCCTCCCCCCTCCAAGAAGACGGCGGCGAAGAAGCCGAAGGCCCCCTCGGCCCCCAAATCGACGGCGGTGGTGGTGACGATGAGGAAGGACGTCACCACCGACACCACGCTGCAGGCCACGATGGCGAAAGCCATCACTGGCATTAAGCTCAATGAAGTTGGCCTGCAGCACGTGAAGGTCAGGGTCTCGGCGACCGGGGGCCGTATCATCGAGGTCCCGGGCGCGGATAGCGGTGTGGTGGCGGACAGCCTCGCTGAGAGGCTGAGGGCAATAGTGGGGGACGTTGCCCTCATAAGCCGCCCCACAAAAATGGCCGCTATCCAGGTCTCGGGCCTGGATGAGTCGGCCTCTAAGGAGACCCTGACGGCCGCCGTCGTAGAGGCGGGGGGATGTGCCGAGGAGCACGTGAGGGTGGGGGGCATACGCCCCACGTACGGGGGCGCAATGGTCGCCCTCGTACAGTGTCCGGTGGGGGCGGCAAGAGCCCTCATCCAGTGTGGTCGGCTCCAGGTGGGCTGGGCGTCCGCCGCGGTCAGCCCCGTCGGTCCGGCACCCATGCGGTGCTACAGATGCATGGGTGTCGGCCACTCGAGGGCTCTGTGCCCCTCCAGCGTAGACCGGAGCCACTTGTGCTACCGGTGCGGCCTGGAGGGGCACAAATCGGCGGACTGCGGGGAGCAAAAGGCGCGGTGTGCAGTTTGCACCCACGCCGGCCTCCCGGCCGACCACATAATGGGGGGGCTGAAATGCTCCCCACCGGAGAAACGGGGTAAGGAGGTGAGGCCTGGGCCCGCCCGTCCTCCACGCCCCACACCGGCCGTATCGGCCGCCAGCCGGCCCCCCCCCGTCGAAGACAACCGCATGGACGTCTAAATGCCAGCACATCGACATTTAGACGTCCTGCAGACAAACGCCAATCACTCCGCCAGAGCCCAGGATCTGCTTCTGCAGACCATGGCGGAGTGGGCAATTGGCGTTGCGGTTGTCGCGGAGCCCTACTCCGTCCCCCCCCAATCTAATTGGGCTGGGGACACCGACGGAGTAGTGGCGATCGTGCCAGCGGTGGGGGACTTCCCCCCCCTAACGAGGATCGAAGGCGGCCATGGGTTCGTGGCGGCAAAATGGGGGAGTGACACCACAATTGTGGCGGTGTATTTCTCCCCCAACAAGCCGCTACACGCCTTCGAGCGGTTCCTGGGGGTCCTGAGCGGGGTAGTCAGAAGGGCTGCCCCGTCACAAGTGATGATTATGGGGGACTTCAACGCCAAAAGTGCGGCGTGGGGTTCCCCCATCACGGACCCCCGAGGGACCGCCCTCGTGGACTGGGTGACGGCTTCAGGACTGGCAGTCCTGAACCGGGGCAGCGCCAATACTTGCGTGCGGAGGCGGGGGGGGTCAATCGTGGACGTTACGTTCGCGACCCCCGCCATAGCCGCACGCGTCACAGATTGGCGCGTCCTGGAGGACGTCGAGACCCTCTCTGATCACGTTTATATCAGAATGAGGGTCTCCAATGGCGTCCAGCCGTCACTCACCCCAGGGGGGGGGAGAAGCCGGAGAGGGCGATTCCCCAGGTGGGCCCTGGTCCACCTGGACAGGGACAGGGCGGACGAGGCGGCGATGGAGGAGGCATGGTGTGCCGCCCCACCCGTCGCCCTCGGAGTCGACGAGAGGGCGGCACAGTTCCGCGTCGCACTACAGACGGTGTGCGACGCGGCCATGCCTCGGGCCGGTCGCTTTTCCGCCCGCAGGAGGGTATACTGGTGGTCCGCAGAAATTGCGGCCCTGCGGACCACCAGCAACGGTGCCCGCCGCGCCTACCAGCACTGCAGGCGGCGGCGGCACACCGAAGCAGAGGAGGAAGGGCTCCATAGGGCCCTCAAAGAGGCAAAGGGGGCCCTCCAGGTGGCGATAGCCAAGGCCAAGGACGAAGCATATGCCTCGTTCTTGGCCACCCTGGACAGGGACCCATGGGGGCGGCCGTATAAGATGGTGCGCAATAAAATGCGCGCCGCCCCCCCCATGGACTCCCTGGAGCCCGCCCTCCTCCAGAGGGTTGTCGAGGGGCTGTTCCCGCCAGCCCCCTCGATCTCTCCCCCGTTGATGGCCGACCCCATAGCGGAGCCGGAGGCCGAGCTCGTCATCGCCCCGATAAGCGATGACGAGTTCGAGCGAGTGACGGACCGACTCCGGGGCTGCAGAAAAGCCCCGGGGCCAGATGGAGTCCCCGGTCGCGTCCTCGCCGTCGCCCTGGAACACCTCGGGGACCGCCTCAGGCATGTCATGGATGACTGCCTGAGGGATGGTAGGTTCCCGAGGGTGTGGAAAGAGGGGCGACTATGCCTCCTCCGCAAAGAGGGTCGGCCACCGGATTGCCCGTCCGCCTATCGCCCCATAGTGCTGCTGGATGAGGCCGGGAAAGCGTTTGAGCGCATCCTGGCCTCCCGGATCCTGCAGCACCTGGAGACCGCCGGCCCGAACGTCTCTGACAGACAGTTCGGGTTCCGGGAAGGGCGGTCCACGCTCGACGCGGTGAAGTCACTGAGGGACTTCTGTGAATACGCGTCGAGCAGGGGGGAGGGTGTCATCGCGGTGTCATTAGACATCGCGAATGCGTTCGGCACCCTCCCCTATGGGGTGATCAGTGAGGCACTCCGATATCACGGAGTGCCTCACTACCTTAGGCGGATCATAGAGCACTACCTTACCGAGAGGGTAGTGCTCTATGAAGATAAGGACGGGCAAAGGGGGGAGAGGAGGATGGCCTGCGGCGTACCCCAGGGTTCCGTACTCGGCCCACTCCTCTGGAACCTGGGGTACGATTGGGCAATCCGGGGGGTGTTCCTTCCGCGCACATGCGTCATCTGCTATGCAGACGACACAATGGTGGCTGTGCGCGGAAGGGACAAGCGGGATACCCTCCGGAGGGCGGAGGCGATGGCCGAGCTGGCGATTTTCCGGATCGCCAGTCTCGGCCTAAAGGTGAGCCTCCCGAAGACTGAGGCTATAGTCTTCGGGGGGCGCGGGTGGAGTCTGCCCGCGGGCACGGCGCTCATGTTGGAGGGTGGAGCGGTCCAAATAAGGCCCCATATCAAATATTTGGGGCTCATACTGGACCGCAAGTGGGACTTCGGGGAGCACTTCTCAAGACTTGCTCCCCGAGTCGTGGGCGCCGCGTCGGCAATGGGCAGACTCCTGCCCAATGTCGGGGGGCCAGGCTCCTTGTGCCGGCGACTATACGCCGGCGTTACAAGGAGCATGGCCCTATATGGGGCCCCAATCTGGGCGGACAAGTTGTCCGCCCGGAACAGGGCCCAGTTGAGAAGGCCGCAAAGGACCGTGGCCCTCAGAATGGTGAGGGCCTATTCAACGGTGGCCTTTGCGGCGGCCTGCCTCCTCGCGTGCACCCCTCCGTGGGAGTTGGTCGCGGAGGTGCACGCGGAGACCTACAAACGTAGGTCTAGGGTCCGGGCAACAGGTGTTCGCCCGGGCCCGGAGGAGGTGACAGCCTCCCGTCGTATGGCGGAGCGCCGACTGCGAGACCGATGGAAGGCTCAGCTGGTGGTCGCCCCTTTTGGGGTCACCACCATTGAGGCGATCCTCCCATCGGTCGACCTCTGGTTAGAGGGGGCGGTCGGCGCTACGACGTTCCGGCTCGTGCAGGTACTGACCGGACATGGGTGCTTCGGTCACTACCTGCACCGGATAGGAAGGGAGCCGGCCCCGCTGTGCCATGAGTGCGGAGGTCCCGACGACACGGTGCAGCACACCCTCGAGGTGTGCAGTCGTTGGGACGCGGAGCGTGGCCTCATGGCACGCACCATTCAGCGGGTGGACCTCTCGTTGCGGAGCATTGTCGAGGCAATGCTGAGCGACGAGAGGTCCTGGGAGGCTGTGGTCTCCTTTTGCGAAACGGTGATTTCGCAAAAGGAGACCGCGGAGCGGGAGCGCGAGGAGGATCCCCTCGCGCATCCCCTCCGGCGCAGACGGCTCGGGTTGAGGAGGCGGAGGTTTGCCGCCAGACTCAACCCATAGTGGCTGCAGGTGGAGGATGGGAGTCCTCTGCCTGTAGTAGCAAGCCACTGAGCGGTCTGGGAGAGTGGCCAAGCGTGCTCGGCCATCTCCCCTTCGGCGCGGGAAGCCCCGGCAAAGGCTGGGGCGCCGCCGGTGGACATCGTGGGCAATGCTCGCGCAGGTACCACGATGTCCAACAAAACCGGCAAGGCGGCACGCCCAGGTGGTTTTTAGTGGGTAGCACTCCCTACTCCTCCTCACTTTAGAGGAGGGAGAGGCGATGTGTAGTCCCACATAACCCTCCGTTGCACTCCCATGCGCGGGGGGTATGCGTAATGCATTTTCCACCTGGTCAAAAAAAAAAAAAAAAAAAAAAAAAGGTTAGGTTAGGTTAGGTTAGGTTAGGTTAGGTTAGGTTAGGTTAGGTTAGGTTAGGTTAGGTTAGGTTAGGTTAGGTTAGGTTAGGTTAGGTTAGGTTAGGTTAGGTTAGGTTAGGTTAGGTTAGGTTAGGTTAGGTTAGGTTAGGTTAGGTTAGGTTAGGTTAGGTTAGGTTAGGTTAGGTTAGGTTAGGTTAGGTTAGGTTAGGTTAGGTTAGGTTAGGTTAGGTTAGGTTAGGTTAGGTTAGGTTAGGTTAGGTTAGGTTAGGTTAGGTTAGGTTAGGTTAGGTTAGGTTAGGTTAGGTTAGGTTAGGTTAGGTTAGGTTAGGTTAGGTTAGGTTAGGTTAGGTTAGGTTAGGTTAGGTTAGGTTAGGTTAGGTTAGGTTAGGTTAGGTTAGGTTAGGTTAGGTTAGGTTAGGTTAGGTTAGGTTAGGTTAGGTTAGGTTAGGTTAGGTTAGGTTAGGTTAGGTTAGGTTAGGTTAGGTTAGGTTAGGTTAGGTTAGGTTAGGTTAGGTTAGGTTAGGTTAGGTTAGGTTAGGTTAGGTTAGGTTAGGTTAGGTTAGGTTAGACCGCGGAGCGGGAGCGCGAGGAGGATCCCCTCGCGCATCCCCTCCGGCGCAGACGGCTCGGGTTGAGGAGGCGGAGGTTTGCCGCCAGACTCAACCCATAGTGGCTGCAGGTGGAGGATGGGAGTCCTCTGCCTGTAGTAGCAAGCCACTGAGCGGTCTGGGAGAGTGGCCAAGCGTGCTCGGCCATCTCCCCTTCGGCGCGGGAAGCCCCGGCAAAGGCTGGGGCGCCGCCGGTGGACATCGTGGGCAATGCTCGCGCAGGTACCACGATGTCCAACAAAACCGGCAAGGCGGCACGCCCAGGTGGTTTTTAGTGGGTAGCACTCCCTACTCCTCCTCACTTTAGAGGAGGGAGAGGCGATGTGTAGTCCCACATAACCCCCCGTTGCACTCCCATGCGCGGGGGGTATGCGTAATGCATTTTCCACCTGGTCAAAAAAAAAAAAAAAAAAAAGGTTAGGTTAGGTTAGGTTAGGTTAGGTTAGGTTAGGTTAGGTTAGGTTAGGTTAGGTTAGGTTAGGTTAGGTTAGGTTAGGTTAGGTTAGGTTAGGTTAGGTTAGGTTAGGTTAGGTTAGGTTAGGTTAGGTTAGGTTAGGTTAGGTTAGGTTAGGTTAGGTTAGGTTAGGTTAGGTTAGGTTAGGTTAGGTTAGGTTAGGTTAGGTTAGGTTAGGTTAGGTTAGGTTAGGTTAGGTTAGGTTAGGTTAGGTTAGGTTAGGTTAGGTTAGGTTAGGTTAGGTTAGGTTAGGTTAGGTTAGGTTAGGTTAGGTTAGGTTAGGTTAGGTTAGGTTAGGTTAGGTTAGGTTAGGTTAGGTTAGGTTAGGTTAGGTTAGGTTAGGTTAGGTTAGGTTAGGTTAGGTTAGGTTAGGTTAGGTTAGGTTAGGTTAGGTTAGGTTAGGTTAGGTTAGGTTAGGTTAGGTTAGGTTAGGTTAGGTTAGGTTAGGTTAGGTTAGGTTAGGTTAGGTTAGGTTAGGTTAGGTTAGGTTAGGTTAGGTTAGGTTAGGTTAGGTTAGGTTAGGTTAGGTTAGGTTAGGTTAGGTTAGGTTAGGTTAGGTTAGGTTAGGTTAGGTTAGGTTAGGTTAGGTTAGGTTAGGTTAGGTTAGGTTAGGTTAGGTTAGGTTAGGTTAGGTTAGGTTAGGTTAGGTTAGGTTAGGTTAGGTTAGGTTAGGTTAGGTTAGGTTAGGTTAGGTTAGGTTAGGTTAGGTTAGGTTAGGTTAGGTTAGGTTAGGTTAGGTTAGGTTAGGTTAGGTTAGGTTAGGTTAGGTTAGGTTAGGTTAGGTTAGGTTAGGTTAGGTTAGGTTAGGTTAGGTTAGGTTAGGTTAGGTTAGGTTAGGTTAGGTTAGGTTAGGTTAGGTTAGGTTAGGTTAGGTTAGGTTAGGTTAGGTTAGGTTAGGTTAGGTTAGGTTAGGTTAGGTTAGGTTAGGTTAGGTTAGGTTAGGTTAGGTTAGGTTAGGTTAGGTTAGGTTAGGTTAGGTTAGGTTAGGTTAGGTTAGGTTAGGTTAGGTTAGGTTAGGTTAGGTTAGGTTAGGTTAGGTTAGGTTAGGTTAGGTTAGGTTAGGTTAGGTTAGGTTAGGTTAGGTTAGGTTAGGTTAGGTTAGGTTAGGTTAGGTTAGGTTAGGTTAGGTTAGGTTAGGTTAGGTTAGGTTAGGTTAGGTTAGGTTAGGTTAGGTTAGGTTAGGTTAGGTTAGGTTAGGTTAGGTTAGGTTAGGTTAGGTTAGGTTAGGTTAGGTTAGGTTAGGTTAGGTTAGGTTAGGTTAGGTTAGGTTAGGTTAGGTTAGGTTAGGTTAGGTTAGGTTAGGTTAGGTTAGGTTAGGTTAGGTTAGGTTAGGTTAGGTTAGGTTAGGTTAGGTTAGGTTAGGTTAGGTTAGGTTAGGTTAGGTTAGGTTAGGTTAGGTTAGGTTAGGTTAGGTTAGGTTAGGTTAGGTTAGGTTAGGTTAGGTTAGGTTAGGTTAGGTTAGGTTAGGTTAGGTTAGGTTAGGTTAGGTTAGGTTAGGTTAGGTTAGGTTAGGTTAGGTTAGGTTGGTTAGGTTAGGTTAGGTTAGGTTAGGTTAGGTTAGGTTAGGTTAGGTTAGGTTAGGTTAGGTTAGGTTAGGTTAGGTTAGGTTAGGTTAGGTTAGGTTAGGTTAGGTTAGGTTAGGTTAGGTTAGGTTAGGTTAGGTTAGGTTAGGTTAGGTTAGGTTAGGTTAGGTTAGGTTAGGTTAGGTTAGGTTAGGTTAGGTTAGGTTAGGTTAGGTTAGGTTAGGTTAGGTTAGGTTAGGTTAGGTTAGGTTAGGTTAGGTTAGGTTAGGTTAGGTTAGGTTAGGTTAGGTTAGGTTAGGTTAGGTTAGGTTAGGTTAGGTTAGGTTAGGTTAGGTTAGGTTAGGTTAGGTTAGGTTAGGTTAGGTTAGGTTAGGTTAGGTTAGGTTAGGTTAGGTTAGGTTAGGTTAGGTTAGGTTAGGTTAGGTTAGGTTAGGTTAGGTTAGGTTAGGTTAGGTTAGGTTAGGTTAGGTTAGGTTAGGTTAGGTTAGGTTAGGTTAGGTTAGGTTAGGTTAGGTTAGGTTAGGTTAGGTTAGGTTAGGTTAGGTTAGGTTAGGTTAGGTTAGGTTAGGTTAGGTTAGGTTAGGTTAGGTTAGGTTAGGTTAGGTTAGGTTAGGTTAGGTTAGGTTAGGTTAGGTTAGGTTAGGTTAGGTTAGGTTAGGTTAGGTTAGGTTAGGTTAGGTTAGGTTAGGTTAGGTTAGGTTAGGTTAGGTTAGTTAGGTTAGGTTAGGTTAGGTTAGGTTAGGTTAGGTTAGGTTAGGTTAGGTTAGGTTAGGTTAGGTTAGGTTAGGTTAGGTTAGGTTAGGTTAGGTTAGGTTAGGTTAGGTTAGGTTAGGTTAGGTTAGGTTAGGTTAGGTTAGGTTAGGTTAGGTTAGGTTAGGTTAGGTTAGGTTAGGTTAGGTTAGGTTAGGTTAGGTTAGGTTAGGTTAGGTTAGGTTAGGTTAGGTTAGGTTAGGTTAGGTTAGGTTAGGTTAGGTTAGGTTAGGTTAGGTTAGGTTAGGTTAGGTTAGGTTAGGTTAGGTTAGGTTAGGTTAGGTTAGGTTAGGTTAGGTTAGGTTAGGTTAGGTTAGGTTAGGTTAGGTTAGGTTAGGTTAGGTTAGGTTAGGTTAGGTTAGGTTAGGTTAGGTTAGGTTAGGTTAGGTTAGGTTAGGTTAGGTTAGGTTAGGTTAGGTTAGGTTAGGTTAGGTTAGGTTAGGTTAGGTTAGGTTAGGTTAGGTTAGGTTAGGTTAGGTTAGGTTAGGTTAGGTTAGGTTAGGTTAGGTTAGGTTAGGTTAGGTTAGGTTAGGTTAGGTTAGGTTAGGTTAGGTTAGGTTAGGTTAGGTTAGGTTAGGTTAGGTTAGGTTAGGTTAGGTTAGGTTAGGTTAGGTTAGGTTAGGTTAGGTTAGGTTAGGTTAGGTTAGGTTAGGTTAGGTTAGGTTAGGTTAGGTTAGGTTAGGTTAGGTTAGGTTAGGTTAGGTTAGGTTAGGTTAGGTTAGGTTAGGTTAGGTTAGGTTAGGTTAGGTTAGGTTAGGTTAGGTTAGGTTAGGTTAGGTTAGGTTAGGTTAGGTTAGGTTAGGTTAGGTTAGGTTAGGTTAGGTTAGGTTAGGTTAGGTTAGGTTAGGTTAGGTTAGGTTAGGTTAGGTTAGGTTAGGTTAGGTTAGGTTAGGTTAGGTTAGGTTAGGTTAGGTTAGGTTAGGTTAGGTTAGGTTAGGTTAGGTTAGGTTAGGTTAGGTTAGGTTAGGTTAGGTTAGGTTAGGTTAGGTTAGGTTAGGTTAGGTTAGGTTAGGTTAGGTTAGGTTAGGTTAGGTTAGGTTAGGTTAGGTTAGGTTAGGTTAGGTTAGGTTAGGTTAGGTTAGGTTAGGTTAGGTTAGGTTAGGTTAGGTTAGGTTAGGTTAGGTTAGGTTAGGTTAGGTTAGGTTAGGTTAGGTTAGGTTAGGTTAGGTTAGGTTAGGTTAGGTTAGGTTAGGTTAGGTTAGGTTAGGTTAGGTTAGGTTAGGTTAGGTTAGGTTAGGTTAGGTTAGGTTAGGTTAGGTTAGGTTAGGTTAGGTTAGGTTAGGTTAGGTTAGGTTAGGTTAGGTTAGGTTAGGTTAGGTTAGGTTAGGTTAGGTTAGGTTAGGTTAGGTTAGGTTAGGTTAGGTTAGGTTAGGTTAGGTTAGGTTAGGTTAGGTTAGGTTAGGTTAGGTTAGGTTAGGTTAGGTTAGGTTAGGTTAGGTTAGGTTAGGTTAGGTTAGGTTAGGTTAGGTTAGGTTAGGTTAGGTTAGGTTAGGTTAGGTTAGGTTAGGTTAGGTTAGGTTAGGTTAGGTTAGGTTAGGTTAGGTTAGGTTAGGTTAGGTTAGGTTAGGTTAGGTTAGGTTAGGTTAGGTTAGGTTAGGTTAGGTTAGGTTAGGTTAGGTTAGGTTAGGTTAGGTTAGGTTAGGTTAGGTTAGGTTAGGTTAGGTTAGGTTAGGTTAGGTTAGGTTAGGTTAGGTTAGGTTAGGTTAGGTTAGGTTAGGTTAGGTTAGGTTAGGTTAGGTTAGGTTAGGTTAGGTTAGGTTAGGTTAGGTTAGGTTAGGTTAGGTTAGGTTAGGTTAGGTTAGGTTAGGTTAGGTTAGGTTAGGTTAGGTTAGGTTAGGTTAGGTTAGGTTAGGTTAGGTTAGGTTAGGTTAGGTTAGGTTAGGTTAGGTTAGGTTAGGTTAGGTTAGGTTAGGTTAGGTTAGGTTAGGTTAGGTTAGGTTAGGTTAGGTTAGGTTAGGTTAGGTTAGGTTAGGTTAGGTTAGGTTAGGTTAGGTTAGGTTAGGTTAGGTTAGGTTAGGTTAGGTTAGGTTAGGTTAGGTTAGGTTAGGTTAGGTTAGGTTAGGTTAGGTTAGGTTAGGTTAGGTTAGGTTAGGTTAGGTTAGGTTAGGTTAGGTTAGGTTAGGTTAGGTTAGGTTAGGTTAGGTTAGGTTAGGTTAGGTTAGGTTAGGTTAGGTTAGGTTAGGTTAGGTTAGGTTAGGTTAGGTTAGGTTAGGTTAGGTTAGGTTAGGTTAGGTTAGGTTAGGTTAGGTTAGGTTAGGTTAGGTTAGGTTAGGTTAGGTTAGGTTAGGTTAGGTTAGGTTAGGTTAGGTTAGGTTAGGTTAGGTTAGGTTAGGTTAGGTTAGGTTAGGTTAGGTTAGGTTAGGTTAGGTTAGGTTAGGTTAGGTTAGGTTAGGTTAGGTTAGGTTAGGTTAGGTTAGGTTAGGTTAGGTTAGGTTAGGTTAGGTTAGGTTAGGTTAGGTTAGGTTAGGTTAGGTTAGGTTAGGTTAGGTTAGGTTAGGTTAGGTTAGGTTAGGTTAGGTTAGGTTAGGTTAGGTTAGGTTAGGTTAGGTTAGGTTAGGTTAGGTTAGGTTAGGTTAGGTTAGGTTAGGTTAGGTTAGGTTAGGTTAGGTTAGGTTAGGTTAGGTTAGGTTAGGTTAGGTTAGGTTAGGTTAGGTTAGGTTAGGTTAGGTTAGGTTAGGTTAGGTTAGGTTAGGTTAGGTTAGGTTAGGTTAGGTTAGGTTAGGTTAGGTTAGGTTAGGTTAGGTTAGGTTAGGTTAGGTTAGGTTAGGTTAGGTTAGGTTAGGTTAGGTTAGGTTAGGTTAGGT
>OX578231.1:11444470-11460312 GCA_951216915.1 Tetheella fluctuosa | reverse complement strand
CAAATCCGGCCACCCAAACCGAAGATATTTACCAAAAAATATTGGCAAATAAAATCGGCCAAGGGTGTGCCGGATTTAAGATAATGTATGGGATTTTCCCCGAGCGCCTGATGAAGACGAATAGCAAAAATTTGCTATCCGTCCCCACAAAATCCCCTTTTTCACACCCTTCCCGCGGTCGCAATGGAGCGCGAGAGGGTCCAAATGAAAGGGGGTGATGTCCCCTATCCCCTTGCACCAAAAAATACCACGAAAGGGTAACCCCCAAAAAATGGGACCAAAAACAAAAGTACCTCTTTTTTGTGCCAAATAATGACACAAAAAAGAGGCAAATACACACACAAAAACACAAAAATCTACCGAACGCAAGGTCCGGCAGGGACGAAACAAACAAGAAACAAAGAACGGCGGCTGCCGCCGTGCAACGACACCAAAAAGGGCGTCCCACGACAACAGCAACACGAACAAAACACCAAAAACACAAAATAAAAACAGCACAACCAAATCAACAAAGAGCCAAAACGAAAAACAGATCAAAAAACCAAGTCGGCAAGCCAAGTCAACAGATTAAGAGGGGTCGTCAAATACAGAATCACGCCAAAAATCAAAGAATCCAATAAAAACTAAGGGCACTCCAAAAACCACCAAATTATCAACGTCAACCTAACCTAACCTAACCTAACCTAACCTAACCTAACCTAACCTAACCTAACCTAACCTAACCTAACCTAACCTAACCTAACCTAACCTAACCTAACCTAACCTAACCTAACCTAACCTAACCTAACCTAACCTAACCTAACCTAACCTAACCTAACCTAACCTAACCTAACCTAACCTAACCTAACCTAACCTAACCTAACCTAACCTAACCTAACCTAACCTAACCTAACCTAACCTAACCTAACCTAACCTAACCTAACCTAACCTAACCTAACCTAACCTAACCTAACCTAACCTAACCTAACCTAACCTAACCTAACCTAACCTAACCTAACCTAACCTAACCTAACCTAACCTAACCTAACCTAACCTAACCTAACCTAACCTAACCTAACCTAACCTAACCTAACCTAACCTAACCTAACCTAACCTAACCTAACCTAACCTAACCTAACCTAACCTAACCTAACCTAACCTAACCTAACCTAACCTAACCTAACCTAACCTAACCTAACCTAACCTAACCTAACCTAACCTAACCTAACCTAACCTAACCTAACCTAACCTAACCTAACCTAACCTAACCTAACCTAACCTAACCTAACCTAACCTAACCTAACCTAACCTAACCTAACCTAACCTAACCTAACCTAACCTAACCTAACCTAACCTAACCTAACCTAACCTAACCTAACCTAACCTAACCTAACCTAACCTAACCTAACCTAACCTAACCTAACCTAACCTAACCTAACCTAACCTAACCTAACCTAACCTAACCTAACCTAACCTAACCTAACCTAACCTAACCTAACCTAACCTAACCTAACCTAACCTAACCTAACCTAACCTAACCTAACCTAACCTAACCTAACCTAACCTAACCTAACCTAACCTAACCTAACCTAACCTAACCTAACCTAACCTAACCTAACCTAACCTAACCTAACCTAACCTAACCTAACCTAACCTAACCTAACCTAACCTAACCTAACCTAACCTAACCTAACCTAACCTAACCTAACCTAACCTAACCTAACCTAACCTAACCTAACCTAACCTAACCTAACCTAACCTAACCTAACCTAACCTAACCTAACCTAACCTAACCTAACCTAACCTAACCTAACCTAACCTAACCTAACCTAACCTAACCTTTTTTTTTTTTTTTTTTTTTTTTTTTTTTTTTTTTTTTTTTTTTTGACCAGGTGGAAAATGCATTACGCATACCCCCCGCAACGCATGGGAGTGCGGCGGAGGGTTATGTGGGACTACACATCACTGCTTCCTCCTCGACCGAGGAGGAGAGGATGTGCTACCCACTAAAAACCACCTGGGCGTGCAACGCCTTGCCGGGTTGTGTAGGGCACCGTGGTACCTGCGTTAGCATTGCCCACGATGCCCAACCGGCGGCGCCCCGACAACACCGTTGCCGGGGCTTCCCGCTAAGGGAGGTGGCCGCGCACGCTTGGCCACCCCCTTGGACCGCAAGAAGTGGCTTATTCGTGGACGGAGGACTCCCATCCTCCGCCCTAAGCCACTGTGGGTTGGGTCTGGCGGCAACCGCCGCCTCCCCAACCCCTGCCGTCTGGCCGGAGGGGGCACGCAAGGCAACCTCCTCGCGCACCCGCTCCGCGGTCCAACCGCAGGACGTCCAGGTGCCCGTCTGGCATCTAGACGTCCATGCGGCTACTTCCCTCAACAGGGGGGGGCATGGGGCGCGCGGGCCGAGACCCCACCCCCCTGCCCCTCATCTCCGGTGGGGAACACCGTCGTCCCCCCATGATGTGGTCTGCCGGGAGTCCGGCGTGGCTGCAAACAGCACACCACGCTTTCTCCTCCCGGCATTCCGCCGACATGTGTCCCTCCGAGCCACACCGGTAGCACATAGTGCTCCGGTCCACGCTCGAAGGGCACAGTACCCTCGAGTGCCCGAGGCCCATGCACTTAAAGCAGCGCATGGGCGTCGGGCCGACGGGAATGACCCCGGCGGACGCCCAGCCCACCGAGATCCGACCACTCTCTAGGAGGACCCTCGCGGTCCCCACCGGCATTTGTACGAGGGCAACCATTTTGCCCTCGTACGTGGGGCGGATGCCCCCCACCCTCACTTGCGCCTCGGCGCACCCCCCAGCCCTTGCGACGGCCGCCGCCAGGGTCTCCTTAGTCGCCGACTCATCTAAGCCGACGACCTGGACAGCGGCCATTTTGACGGGGCGGCTGATGAGGGCAACGTCACCTACGATTGCCCTCAGCCTCTCCGCAAGGCTGTCAGCCGCCCCACCACTATCCGCACCGGGGACCTCAATGATTCGGCCCCCTGTCGCCGAGGTGCGGACCCTCACATGCTGCAGGCCCACATCTTCCAACTTGATGCCACCAATGGCCTTGGCCATTGTGGCCTGCAGCGTGGTGGCGGTGGTGACGTCACTTCGCAAAGTGACCACCACCGCCTGCGACTTTAGGGCCGGGGGGGCCTTCGGCTTTTGCGCCGTCTTCTTCTTTGGGGGGGGAGGGGGTGGGGGCGGGACCGCATTTTTCCCCTTTCCCTTCCGCTTTCGCGTCACCTCGGCGAAGGTTTCGCCCTCTGGCTGAGCCTCCGCCGAGGGGACAGGAGCCGTCTTCGATGCCGGGGGGGGGCCGGTCGCCGGGGCAGACTTAGCTGAAGGGGCCGTCACCTTTTTGGGGCCCTTTTTAGGACGCCCGTCCCCGAGTCTTGCCCCGGAAAACTCCGGCTCCGAGGCAACATCGGTCGTCGGGGGCGGTTGGGCCCCCTTCTTTTTGTCCGCCGCGAGAGGGGGGCGGACAACTGGCGCTGGTGGGAGTCGGCTGACGATCTCCTCAAGGCGGGCATCGACAAGATTGCCCACCGAGATCAAGAGACTCCGCTTGACTTCCTCCAGCGCCGCCATCAAATCCACCGCCGCGGGCGGCGGGGGGACCCCGGTAGCCATAGGCACCGGGGTTGCCTCCACAATTGGTAGGGCCGGGGCCCCCTTCTCCGAAGCGGCCTTTCGGAGGGCCTTCACCTCGGCGGCACAGTTGGCGAGTGCCTCCCGCATCCTCGCCTTCTCCGCCTTCAGCGTGCGGACCTCCTCGTTTTGTGGCCGGGCGGTCTTGAGCTCCCCCATGGAGCTCAAGATCGTCCAGCACGCCCCGTCGAGCTGCTTACGCAGCTCGCCCCTCAACTTGATCGCCCGCAGCCCGTCCGCGATCAAGAATGCCGCCTCCCGGGACGCCTCGATGGGGTCCACCGCCGAAGGGCCACCCTCCAACGGGAGGGAGGCAGCAACTTGCGGGGGGGGGCTCTTCCCTCCCCCGGACCGAGCAGGGGCGTCGGCGTCCGATTCCCACTCCCCGGTCGTCACCTTCGCCGGCCCATAGGTTCGCGCCTTCGGCTTCCCCCTACGGGCCGTACTAACCTTAGGCCCCAGTTCCGGCCTGGGGCCGTCCTCCTCATCCCCGTGCACCCTTTTCAGGGGTTGGGGAGTCGCCCGTCGTGCCCCATAAGTGAGGTCATCCTCCGCCTCCGACAGCTCGGATTGGGAGCCTAAGCCTGCCCAACCCTCATCTGACGTGGCCATTATGGCCCCGCCAACGAACACCCCACACAATACCCCAAATCCGACCACCCAGACCGAAGTTATTCACCAATAAAATTGGTAAATAAAAACGGTCAAGGGTGTGCCGGATTTAAAATATTGTATGGGATTTTAGTTTAGCGCCTGATTTTTCCCAATAGCAAAAATACAATGTCTTTGCTATTGGGATTCAACTTTAATAGTACTTCCCGCGGTCGCTGACGAGCGCGAGAAGCACCAAACGACAGCCAAGAACACCAGCCGTCCACTGGTAACCTCCCTACAGCGGTAGGAGTTACCCCCACAAATCGGGACCAAAAACAAAAGTACCTCTTTTTTGTGCCAAATAATGACACAAAAAAGAGGCAAAAACACAAACAAAAACACAAAAATCTACCGAACGCAAGGTCCGGCAGGGACGAAACAAACAAGAAACAAAGAACGGCGGCTGCCGCCGTGCAACGACACCAAAAAGGGCGTCCCACGACAACAGCAACACGAACAAAACACCAAAAACACAAAATAAAAACAGCACAACCAAATCAACAAAGAGCCAAAACGAAAAACAGATCAAAAAACCAAGTCGGCAAGCCAAGTCAACAGATTAAGAGGGGTCGTCAAATACAGAATCACGCCAAAAATCAAAGAATCAAACAAAAACTAAGGGCACTCCAGAAATCACCAAACTATCAACCTAACCTAACCTAACCTAACCTAACCTAACCTAACCTAACCTAACCTAACCTAACCTAACCTAACCTAACCTAACCTAACCTAACCTAACCTAACCTAACCTAACCTAACCTAACCTAACCTAACCTAACCTAACCTAACCTAACCTAACCTAACCTAACCTAACCTAACCTAACCTAACCTAACCTAACCTAACCTAACCTAACCTAACCTAACCTAACCTAACCTAACCTAACCTAACCTAACCTAACCTAACCTAACCTAACCTAACCTAACCTAACCTAACCTAACCTAACCTAACCTAACCTAACCTAACCTAACCTAACCTAACCTAACCTAACCTAACCTAACCTAACCTAACCTAACCTAACCTAACCTAACCTAACCTAACCTAACCTAACCTAACCTAACCTAACCTAACCTAACCTAACCTAACCTAACCTAACCTAACCTAACCTAACCTAACCTAACCTAACCTAACCTAACCTAACCTAACCTAACCTAACCTAACCTAACCTAACCTAACCTAACCTAACCTAACCTAACCTAACCTAACCTAACCTAACCTAACCTAACCTAACCTAACCTAACCTAACCTAACCTAACCTAACCTAACCTAACCTAACCTAACCTAACCTAACCTAACCTAACCTAACCTAACCTAACCTAACCTAACCTAACCTAACCTAACCTAACCTAACCTAACCTAACCTAACCTAACCTAACCTAACCTAACCTAACCTAACCTAACCTAACCTAACCTAACCTAACCTAACCTAACCTAACCTAACCTAACCTAACCTAACCTAACCTAACCTAACCTAACCTAACCTAACCTAACCTAACCTAACCTAACCTAACCTAACCTAACCTAACCTAACCTAACCTAACCTAACCTAACCTAACCTAACCTAACCTAACCTAACCTAACCTAACCTAACCTAACCTAACCTAACCTAACCTAACCTAACCTAACCTAACCTAACCTAACCTAACCTAACCTAACCTAACCTAACCTAACCTAACCTAACCTAACCTAACCTAACCTAACCTAACCTAACCTAACCTAACCTAACCTAACCTAACCTAACCTAACCTAACCTAACCTAACCTAACCTAACCTAACCTAACCTAACCTAACCTAACCTAACCTAACCTAACCTAACCTAACCTAACCTAACCTAACCTAACCTAACCTAACCTAACCTAACCTAACCTAACCTAACCTAACCTAACCTAACCTAACCTAACCTAACCTAACCTAACCTAACCTAACCTAACCTAACCTAACCTAACCTAACCTAACCTAACCTAACCTAACCTAACCTAACCTAACCTAACCTAACCTAACCTAACCTAACCTAACCTAACCTAACCTAACCTAACCTAACCTAACCTAACCTAACCTAACCTAACCTAACCTAACCTAACCTAACCTAACCTAACCTAACCTAACCTAACCTAACCTAACCTAACCTAACCTAACCTAACCTAACCTAACCTAACCTAACCTAACCTAACCTAACCTAACCTAACCTAACCTAACCTAACCTAACCTAACCTAACCTAACCTAACCTAACCTTTTTTTTTTTTTTTTTTTTTTTTTTGACCAGGTGGAAAATGCATTACGCATACCCCCCGCAACGCATGGGAGTGCGGCGGAGGGTTATGTGGGACTACACATCCTCTCTTCCCTCCTCGACCGAGGAGGAGAGGGATGTGCTACCCACTAAAAACCACCTGGGCGTGCAACGCCTTGCCGGGTTGTGTAGGGCACCGTGGTACCTGCGTTAGCATTGCCCACGATGCCCAACCGGCGGCGCCCCGACAACACCGTTGCCGGGGCTTCCCGCTAAGGGAGGTGGCCGCGCACGCTTGGCCACCCCCTTGGACCGCAAGAAGTGGCTTAATAGTGGACGGAGGACTCCCATCCTCCGCCCTAAGCCACTGTGGGTTGGGTCTGGCGGCAACCGCCGCCTTCCCAACCCGTGCCGTCTGGCCGGAGGGGGCGCGCGAGGCAACCTCCTCGCGCACCCACTCCGCGGTCCAGCCGCAGGACGCCCGAATGCCCACCTGGCATTCAGACGTCCATGCGGCTCTCCTCCACGGGGAGGGGCAGGGTGGGGCGAGCGGGCCGAGACCCCACCCCCCTGCCCCTTATCTCCGGTGGGGAACACCTCCGTCCCCCCATGATGTGGTCTGCCGGGAGTCCAGCGTGGCTGCAAACAGCACACCACGCCTTTTCCTCCCGGCATTCCGCCGACTTGTGTCCCTCCGAGCCGCACCGGTAGCACATAGTGCTCCGGTCCACGCTCGAAGGGCACAGTACCCTCGAGTGCCCGACGCCCATGCACTTGAAGCAGCGCATGGGCGTCGGGCCGACGGGAATGACCCCGGCGGACGCCCAGCCCACCGAGATCCGACCACTCTCTAGGAGGACCCTCGCGGTCCCCACCGGCATTTGTACGAGGGCAACCATCTTGCCCTCGTACGTGGGGCGGATGCCCCCCACCCTCACTTGCGCCTCGGCGCACCCCCCAGCCCTTGCGACGGCCGCCGCCAGGGTCTCCTTAGTCGCCGACTCATCTAAGCCGACGACCTGGACAACGGCCATTTTGACGGGGCGGCTGATGAGGGCAACGTCACCGACGATTGCCCTCAGCCTTTCCGCTAGGCTGTCAGCCGCCCCACCACTATCCGCACCGGGGACCTCAATAATTCGGCCCCCTGTCGCCGAGGTGCGGACCCTCACATGTTGCAGGCCCACTTCTTCCAATTTTATGCCACCAATGGCTTTGGCCATTGTGGCCTGCAACGTGGTGGCGGTGGTGACGTCACTTCGCAAAGTGACCACCACCGCCTGCGACTTAAGGGCCGGGGGGGCCTTCGGCTTTTGCGCCGTCTTCTTTTTGGGGGGCGGAGGGGGTGGGGGGGGGTCCGTAGCCTTCCCCTTCCCCTTCCCCTTCTTCCTGCGCACAACCTCGGCGAAGGTTTCGCCTTCAGGCTCCGCCTCCGCCGAGGGGCCAGGTGCCGTCTTCGAGGGGGGGCCGGTCGCTTGGGCAGACCCAGCAGGGGCCGAAGTCCTCGCCGGGGGAGCCGTCGTCTTTTTGGAGGCCTTTTTTGGCCTCCCGTCCCCGAGCCTTGCCCCGGAGAACTCCGGCTCCGCGGCAACTTCGGCCGTCCGGGCCGATGGGGCCCCCTTCTTTTTGTCCGCCGCGAGCGGCGGGCGGCTTGTCGGCGCCGGAGGGAGACGGCTGCTGATCTCCTCGAGGCGGGCATCTACTAGATTGCCCACTGAGATCAGCAAGCTCCGCTTCACCTCCTCCAGCGCCGCCACCAAATCCACCGCCGCGGGCGGCGGGGGGACCCCGGCAGCCAGAACCGGCGGGGTCACCTCCACAACTGGTGGGGCCGGGGCCCCCCTCTCCGAAGCGGCCTTTCGGAGGGCCTTCACCTCCTTAGCGCAGTTGGCAAGGGCCTCAAGCAGCCTTGCCCTCTCCGCCCTCCATGCGTGGCTCTCCTCATTCTGTTGCCGGGCGGTCTTGAGCTCCCCCATGGAGCTCAAGATCGTCCAGCACGCCCCGTCGAGCTGCTTACGCAGCTCGCCCCCCAACTTGGCCGACCGCAGCCCGTCCGCGATAAAGAACGCCGCCTCTCGGGACGCCTCAATGGGGTCCACCGCCGAAGGGCCACCCTCCAACGGGAGGGAGGCAGCCGCACGCGAGGGGGAGCTCTTCCCCCCCTTGGACCTAGCAGGGGCGTCGGCGTCCGAGGACTGGGCCTCAGTCTCCCGCCCCCCAGTCATCATCTTAGCCGGCCCGTAGGTACGAGCCTTAGGCTTCCCCCTACGGGCCGTGCTAACCTTCGGCCCCAGTTCTGGCCTGGGGTCGTCCTCCTCGTCCCTATGGCCCCTTTTCAGGGGTTGAGGGGTCGCCCGACGGGCCCCAAGGGTGAGGTCCTCCTCCTCGGACTCGGAGTGGGAACCGTAGTTCCCCCACTCCTCACCTGACGTGGCCATTATGGCCCCGCCAACGACCACACCACACTTGGATTAAATCCGACCACCCAGACCGTAGTTATTTACCAAAATAATTTGGCAAATAAAAACGGCCAAGGGTGTGTCGGATTTAATTTATTGTATGGAAAGTGGAAATTGCCCCTGAATGTTCAGAATAGCAATTTCCACTTTCCCCAAGTTTTAAAAGTCCCCTTTTCACCCACTTCCCGCGGTCGTAGACGAGCGCGGGTGGGTCCAAACGAAAGGGGGAGACTTCCCCTATCCCCTTGCACCAAGATATACCCTAGAAGGGCAATCCCCACAAAATGGGACCAACACAAAAAATACCTCTTTTTTGTGTCAGAAATTGACACAAAAAAGAGGTACAAAACAAGCACAAATACACAAAAATCTGCCGAACGCGAGGTCCGACAGGGACGTAAACAGAACAATCAAGGAAACGGCGGCTGCCGCTCTGCAGCGACCCCGAAAAGGGCGCCCCAAAACAACAAACACGCTTAAAACAAAACAAAAACAACAAACACAACCAAACGAATATAAGCCAAATCAAAAAAACAACAAGAAAAGTCAGTCGGCAAGCCGGGTCAACAGGTAAAGTGGGATCAATCGATAGAGGTTCACGCCAAAGGTCAATAGAGAAGATAAAAACTACGAGCACTTAATAACCTAACCTAACCTAACCTAACCTAACCTAACCTTTTTTTTTTTTTTTTTTTTTTTTTTTTTTTTAGGTGGGGAAATCCTCATGGATACCCGGACACTTCGGGGGAAGCGCCCGGGTTATGTGAGACTCCTACTCACTAAAACCCCACCGTATTCCTTCGCTGCCATTTGGTCGGGGCTACGGGAGCTATGTGTCGGCCGTGTGCCCCGCCGGCACGCTCTTTCGAGCCCTACTCTTTGGGGCGGGGCTTGGCAACGGAGATGGAAACACCATTGCCAAGCCCCGCCCCACCTCCGCTGAGGCGCCCAGGAATACTTGGGCGCCTCCAGCACGGGACCCTTAGCGTCGGCGACAGACCCCCCGATCTGCCGCCCACAGGTCCCCGTCAGGGCGGCATCCGACCCGCGAAGGCCAGACGCCGCCCGCCACGTCGCCGGCGGCGGATCGGGAGCGAGTCGATACTATCTTCCCGCTCCCGCTCCGCCGCTTCCTTCTGCGACAAGACTGTATCGCAGAAGGACACGACCGCCTGCCAGGACTCGTCTCCGCCGACCATGGATCTTACCAGGGCCGGCAGCGACAAGTCCCCACCTACCGTCGCGGACAAGGCGGCGCGAGGCACCGCCCAAGCTGGGCAAGCCTCACGCGTGTGTTGCGCCGTGTCCGCGACTCCCGCCGGGCAGTGGTGACACGCCTCTGTGGGCTCCCTACCCGCCACCCGACACAAATAGCGACCGAAACAACCATGTCCGGTCAGCATCTGTGCCAGGTGGAAGGTGAGAGCCCCGTGCGCCCGTTCCAGCCACTGCCTGAGAACGGGCCGCACGGCCGCCACCAACTCCCGGCTAACCAGGGGGTTGTCGAGGCGGGCCGCCCACCTTTGAAGGAGGATCTCGCGCGCGTCCTCTCTCCAGCGCTCGATCACCCTCGCAGGGGGGCGGCCACCACCCTCGACTTCCTCCTCTTTGGCTCGCCAGTACACCGCGGCGAGTACCTCGGCTTCGAGGTCCCACGGCGGCGTACCGGCGAGCACACACGCGCCGACACCCGACACGGTGCGGTACGCCCGGACCACCCTGAGTGCCATGGCGCGCTGCGGACGTCGCAGCGCAGCCAAGTTTCGGGCACTCATGGCTCCTGCCCATATCGGCGCTCCGTAGAGCGCCATGGAGCGCACCACACCTGTGTATAGGCGTCGGCAAGCACTTCCGGGGCCTCCTAAATTAGGGAGGACGCGCCCCAGGGCTCCGGCCGCGGCCACGAGTCTAGGGGCCAACCGCCGGAAGTGCTCCTCAAACCTCCACCGACCGTCGAGGACAAGTCCTAAATACTTCATCGTCGACCCGACGGCGATGGAGGTCCCACCAACTACAATCGTGGCCCCAGGTGGTGGCGCCCTTCGAGGCCCATGGAAAACGAGCGCCTCCGACTTGTGGAGGGCCACCTCGAGTCCCAGGGCGCGAATCCTGGCCACCACCTGGGCCACGCCCGCCGTGGCGAGGAGGGATGCCTCGCGATAGGTGCCGCCGCGGGCCGAGACGAGGGTGTCGTCGGCGTAACAAGTAACGCCGACCCCCCGCAACATGGCCCCGCGCAGCACCCAGTCGTAACCGATGTTCCACAGGAGCGGACCGAGGACCGATCCCTGCGGAACACCGCACGACATGTCCCTCCTCCCGAAGCCGTACTTCGTCGGGAAGACCACCGCTCTCCCGACGAAGTAGTCGGCCACGACCCTCTGCAGATACCGCGGCACGCCGTGGAACTGCAGAGCACTCTTCACTGTTTCCCAGGGCAGCGTGTTGAACGCGTTGCGGATGTCTAAAGACACCGCGAACAACACACCGCCCCGGGAAATGGCCTCATCGGCGAGGTCCCTGACCCGCGCGATGGCATCCAGGGTCGACCGACCCCGGCGGAAGCCGAACTGCGCGTCGGCGAGGTCCGGACACATGCACTCGACGAGGCGAGCAGCGAGCACACGCTCGAACAGTTTGCTCACCTCGTCGAGCAGCACGATCGGACGATACGCCGACGGCTGCTCGGCCGGGCGTCCGTCCTTCCGAAGCAGGACGAGCTTGCCCGTCTTCCACCTCCGGGGGAATCGACCCCGCTCCAGACACGCGGAGAACAGAGACCTCACCCTACCACCTATCTCCTCCAGCGCGATCGCCAGGGCGGTCCCCGGCACACCGTCCGGGCCCGGGGCGGCCCTCTTCGACTTTAATCTTAGAACGGCCGCCCCGAATTCGGCCTCCGAAACTGGCGCCGGAGCATCCGCCCCGGCGACACGCGCTGGATGAGATCCCCCCATCGCGGGGGGCACCCACTCACCCCGCCGGGGAAACAGCACGTCGACCACCTCATCGAGGAACTCCGGCTGGAGACTACTCGTCAGGGGGGGGGCCCAGGGGCGCATTTTTTTGCGCACCACTCTGTACGGCCTCCCCCACGGATCCCTGTCTAGAATCGCCAGCCATTCCTCCCACGCCGCCTCCTTGGCCCGCGCGATCTCGACCTGAAAGGTTTCACGCGTGGCCCTAAGGGCAGCGTACGAGGTTTCCTCCTCGACGTGGTCCCGGACCCGTCTCCTCCTGCACCGGGCGTACCGGCGACGCGCCGCCACGCAGGTAGCGCGTATTTGGCGGAGCTCTGCGTTCCACCAGTACACCCAGCGCCGTGGAGGAAGTGGTCTCGCCCTCGGCATGGCCGCATCGCAAATGCGGGCGAGCGACCTGCCAAGGTGCTCCACCTCCTCATCCACGTCTGCCAGAGGGACGAGTCCGGACGTCCATGCCTCGAGTGCGGCTGCCTCCCCGGCCATCTCCCCGTCGAGACGCCCCAACACCCAGCGCGGACCGCCCCCAACACCGGGGTGGGTTCGGGCACTACTCCGCTGCGAGTCGATGGGGGACGCGGAGACATCGAATCGGATATACCGATGATCCGACAGCGTCTCCACGTCCACCATCACCCTCCAGTGCAGGACACGGCGCACCAGGGGGGCCGACGCGAACGTTATGTCCACGATCGACCCACCGTTTCGTCGTACGCACGTGTCCTCCGATCCGGTGTTGAGAACGGCCAGCCCCGCAGACACGGCCCAGTCCTCCAGCACCTCCCCCCGTGCGTCTGTCACCCGGGATCCCCACGCCACGGATTTGGCGTTGAAATCCCCGGCGACTAGCACGGGGTGGGGGGATACCTGCCCAATCAGAGCCCCGACCTCAACGAGCATCTGCTCGAATTCGGCGAGACTCCGACTGGGCGAGAAGTATACCCCCACTACTGCGACGTCACCCACAACAGCCATCACCCAGCTCCGACCCTTCGACACGCGTTCGAAGGGCGGAGCCTCGGTGGACGCCTGGGCGACGATGGCCACCGAGCCCTCCCTGTCCCCGACCCAGTCATCCCGGGTGGGAACATAGTAGGGCTCAGAGACCACGGCTACTTTTATCTCCCACTCCGCCAAGGTTTGGACCAATAGGTCCTGAGCCCTCGCGGAGTGGTTGATATTCGCCTGCAGTAGGGGCCATAGAGACATCAGATACCGGTCTGCATTGGCTCCTCCTCTGCGCCGGCTGGGCGCTGGGACGGCTCTGAGGCTTCAGGGGCCTTAGCCTTCCCTCTTCTTCTCTTCTTTTTCTTTTTAGGGGGCCCTTTTGGAGGCCCAGATTTGCGACCCCCTGGGCACCCCTTTCCACCTAGAGGGTGGTTCGCCGCGCACACGGGGCAGCTTGGGTCCTCCCGACAGTCCCTCGCCCGATGTTCCGGCTTCCCGCAGCGGTAACAGAGACCGCTGCGGTCTACCGTTGACTGGCATCCACTGCCGAGGTGGCCGATCTCCAGGCACCTGAAGCATCTGAGGGGCCTGGCATCGAGCAACGTTACACGTGCCGACGACCAGCCCACCCTGATGCGGCCACCCGAGTCAACCGCCACCTTTTTGGCGGCCTCCACCGGGCAGCTCAGCCACAGTGCCCCGGAGTCCCCAATTATACCCGCCTTAACCGCCTCGGCGGAACACCCTCCGATGGCGGCGACGGCTAGCACCACCTCCGCCTCAGTGACGGAGTCATCGAGCTCGGTGACCCTCATCTCCGCTCGCTTGACTGGGCGCGAGACTCGCACCAGGTCCGCGCTAAAGGCCTCCCTTAGCTTGACAGCTAGGGAGTCGGCCTTCTCGGGGCCCGCACTGCCGAAGATCTCGAACATGCGGGCACCTGTGGCCGTCCTCCTGGAGCGCATCTCCTCGATACCGAGGCTCTCGTAGTCGCCAATGCGGCTACGGGCCTCGGTGATGAGGGACCGGTACGTTAGCCCCGCTTTATCTGCGTCCGGCTGGAGGGTGAGAGTCACCGCGGCCGACCGCGGGGGGCGGAGCCTTACCGCCGCCTTTTTTTTCAGCGCTTGGCTTGAGGGTTTTGCCCCGCCAGCCGCCGCCGTATCTATTTTGGGTGTCTTCTTCTTGGCACCACGCGCGGCCACCTCGCTCCACGGCTCCTCTTGTGGAGGGGGCGGAGGCGCTGGCACGTAGGGGCTAGGGTCCCTAGGTTTCCCTCCTTTTGTAGCCGCCGATTTTTTACCCTTCCCCTTTCCCTTACCTCCCTTAGGAGGCTGGGTGGAGGGGGGGGGTGTCGGCGGTAGGGTAGCAGCCAACTTAGGCTGCTGCGACCCGACCCCCGAACTTGAGGGCTGCGTCGACGTTTTCGCTGCAGCTTCCTCTGCCCTTCGTTTATCAGCCGCCAGAGGCGGCCTTTTTCGAGGCTCCGGCAAGAGGCGATCCTCGATGCCTTCAAGTCTCGCGTTCAGCATCGCACCAAATTGGGCAACGCTTGCACGCGAGACCTCCTCCATCATCTCCTTGATGGAGGGACTGGACAGAGGTGTCGCCATCACCGGCTGTCGACGCATCTCCGCCACTTCGCCACGCAGTTCCTCCAGCTGGCGGGCGAGCAAGGAGTTGGCCGTCTCCAATCTCACCAGCTCCTCGGTGACGGTTCGGGCCCTCAGACCTGCGGCGGCCTCCTTTATGGTGACCGCCGCTTCCTTGAGGGCCTTCACCATGGGTCCCTTCAGATTTTTGGACACCGCAGCTACGTTTAAAACCGCATCTGTGGCGTCCAAAACCAGCTTGTTCAGTGCAGACATAGTCTGCACTGTGTCCTCTCCCGCGATGGGCGGGGCCAGAGCGTGGCGGCAGGCAGCTTTGGACTCTTGTAGAGTCCTCGTCATGCTAGCCACCTGTTCCTCCGCATCCAGGCGCAACTCTTCCGCCTTGGCGGCGTTTAATTGCGCTTTTGCCTCCGCCAGGCCGATGTATTTACCCGTAGTGGGTGGGCGGCCTCTTCCACGTTTGGATTTGTGCGCCGCTCCCTTGAGAGACGATCTCATCCTTTCCTCGTCGTCGTCCAGATCTTGGTTCGCTGATCGCTTCAAGAAGCGGCCAGGACGAACTTTATCCGGTTCCGTCGGTGTGATGGAGCGCCAGCTACCATCCGTATCCTCAGACTCTGACCGTCTGGGGACAAAGAGGCGCTCATCTCGCGCACTCGTCATCGCGTCCGTGTCTCTCTCCTGTGTCACGTTCTGTTCCTCTGTCACCTTCCTTCCTCCTTCCTTATCCTCTTTCTTTTTTAAATTTTCCATGTATTTATCCATTTTGTACCCACGATTATGGGGGAAAAATTCGTCGACCCGGGCAGAGACCCCTGTACTCCGGGTAGGTCTGGTTTGTAACCCACAGCTGGTGGCGACTGGTGCCAGTGTGGGGACACGCACTAGGAACCAAAAATCCGATTGGCCATTCATCCCCTCGCGGTGCGGCGCCACTTGGGATTCGGGTAATTTTTTATAGAGGTTTTCTTCCTCGCAGGCCCAGCCGGTTAAGGCCAGGCCCCCCGTTCCGCGTAGGCCTCCTGCCATCGTTGCAGAACGGGTTGACCGGCGGTGGCCTTGAAAAAGGCCGTGTCTGGTGGTAGTGTTAGTACACACCAGACCCGCCGCTCCCTCCGCGTCGGAAATAGGAATGGAAAAGGGGGAAGGAAAGGGGAAAGGATGATGGGTCGGTCTGCATCGCCAGTCAACTCTCATGAAGCGAGAGGGGTACCGGGAGCAGAACCGCCCTTTAAGGATGGGAAGTGGAACGAAAGGAAAGGAAAAGGAAGGGAGTGTTGCTCTTCGTCAGATCCCTCACCCCAAGCCTGCCCGGTATGGGTG